>JAJGRW010004348.1:0-36391 GCA_025461045.1 Carex parvula | reverse complement strand
GTGCTCATCAGGAGAGAGAAAAAGCCCTTTATAGGGGTTTATAGCGGACCGCCCAGCGCTGGCGGTCAGATAATGTAGTGGACGGCCCGCCTGCTGGGCGGTCCAGGTCCAGAAAGTGGACCGCCCAGCCGACGGTGAGCACTCAAAAGAGAGCAATGTTTCTTTTAATATTTATAAACTCGTAATGCTATCGGTTCGACTGCAGCGCACAATCCTATCGAGTAGTATATTCAAGGTCGATCCATAAGAAATATTGGTTCAATGCGTTGAGCGATCGAATCACATTTTTTTGAAAGGCTAGACGGAATCTGTAATTGAGAGATGTTGTTTTGATCAATGTAAATTAGGAAGCAATTAAAAGTAATTAAAATAAAGATAGAGATGAGAATTTCTAGGGTTTCGGCACACCATTGCCACTCAATCCGCTTTGACAATATATTCCTGTTGCGTCTGATTTCCTGTTGTTGTTTAATGAAAGACACCACATAGGTCATTGTGATTTATGTTACGCAAGAATGACAGATCTTTCACCGAGATTCTACATAGGACACTGCGATTTTCCTTACGCAAATGTCTGATCTCTCAAATACCCCAAATTACTACATAAATCACTGCGAATTTCTTTACGCATGTGATAGAACTTGGTATGCGTTTTGTTGGTCTGGTTTATGGTTTCCCCGCTAAGGTTTTCTTCACATAAACCTAATAAATCTCAACGAGGCTAATTCATACAAATAGTTTCTCTTACCATTAAAGTACTGTCACTACCCTAACAGACTCAAACTAGATCATTGAAGTTAGATGAAGAGATAGTAAATCACAAAAGCATTTTGTTTCAACAACAAAAATCATAATCAACAGAAATATATATATCAAAACATCAAGAGTAACAAGGTTTACTGCCTAGCCCTAAGAAAAGGAACTTAGCCGCGGAACGGCATTGTTACAAGCACTCCTCTCTTCTCTCTTTAATCAAATCTAACCCTAATTACAAAGATGAGTTATTCTTCTGCCCAGGGGCCTTATATAGGAGTGGAGGGACGTGTAGAGGTTGAGTAGGGGCTAAGAAACTGATCTGGAAACAGCTGTCGGCAGTTATTCCCCAAGAGACGCCTTCGGATACGGGCCGTATCAGGTGATACGGTCCGTATTAGGACCTTGACGGTTAGGGTTTAATGCTTCCAGCGCTATCTTCTGGTCTGTGCTAGGCCTGGTCCGTATTAGGCAATACGGACCGTAACAGAGACTTAGTCGATGAGCGTTGCTGATCCGATTGACCCGATTCTAGCTCCATTTGATGTAAAATAGTCCCAAAACTTATTTTCTGCAATAAAACATAAAGAAGGGTGACAGTAGCCTTTTTCTCTAATAAAGTAAACATAAGTGTGAGAAAATATGCAAAACCTAAGCCAAAACCCTACGTAAATCATCGTTATTTTGACTCTGATCACGCCTCCCAACTTGAATTGTTGCTTGTCCTCAAGCAACGACATCCCAGCTGGTCAAAGATCCGGTCTAGGTTAAACCATACAATCTCAATGACTTGTTAAAAATTAAATTAGGGCTTAGGTTTGGTGCAATTGGCATGACAATAAAAAAATTAGAATTTTAAAATATTCATGACATCTCCCTTGAACAATTTATTCACCCAATGATTGACCTCATTATGCATACCCTAGAAAAATTATTATCGAACAATCTACTTCACAAATATTCTTAAAATTGAGAGTATTAATTTCTCCTTTGATTATAAATGGATCCCTTCCAATCAATAGGAATTCTAATGATATAAATTTTGATTTTCCTTCCCAATTGATTGGAGCAAAGTATGACAACTAAGTGTGTTGGTACTTGTGACTATTTTTTAAAAAATAAATATGTACAACATTTAAAATTGGAGAGGTTTTATCGAGCCTATTGGTAACGAGTCTTTCGTAGGCACCCATACTCTTTTTTTTATCCTCCATCTTTTATTCTATTTTTTCTTTTTCTGTATTTTTCTATTTTTTTGGATTTTTCTCATTTCTGATTTTTTTGTATTTTTCTATTTTTTCTGAAAAATAAAATATTTTTGTGTCACAAGCACCATGATTACACACAATTTCAAGTATTCATTCATACAAGGAATTATTGCATAGTTTCGCTAGGGGTATCTATAATAAATGGGTATTCTAAAACACTATCAAATTTAAAAGATTTTGCAAAAATAAATTACTCAATAAATAAATATTCTAGGGTTTGCGGTTTTTGATCAACTCTCATGGTTAGCAATTAATTGTTCACTTTGAGATCATCAATAATTTTAAAAATTCCGAATTTTTGGTATCATGGTCAATTGTCTAAACCTTAGCCTAATTCAATTTAAAACAATTCCTATTTGATTAACCTACTCCTAGGAAATTAAAATTGTAAGCTAGCTAAAAAGCTCAATCTAATCATTCTAGGATTTTCGGTAAAGCCTCTAACCCTAGTCAAAAATTGAGTAAAACTACTAGCACCTAAGAATTTAAAATTGCGAATTTTTTTATAGATACATGGTCAATTTACCTCCTACCCCCCGAATAAAATTGAGCATTGTCCCCAATGCTCGAGAGATAAAAATAAAGGAAGTAGTAATGTAAAAAGACCAGGGAAAGATACAACTCACTGCACCTCAATCCTGAGGTGGTGGAGGTGGTGGTGGTCGCTGGATCTCCTCGTAGAATGATGGGTCGAAGAGTCCATAGGGTGGCGGTTGGTACTCGAATCCGGAGTCGAGAGCATACTGATAATACTGCTGTGCCATGTAGCGCGTCTGCTGAATCTCGCGCCTGCTCTCGTCAACACTCCTCCGGACCTCCTCCATGCTATTTCTGATTTCGCCAACCTTTGGCGGAGCGATGAGCTATTCTGTGCCATTTGTTGGGTAGTCTCTCCCGTTGTCAAGGTTAGCTCGTTGAGGTTAGAGTTCATCCAATCTACCATTTGAATGAACTGATCAAGCTCAGCTGTAGGGGCATCAGATGGTGGGCGCCCCTGAAGATCCGGCTCTAGCTGCCGATGTGCCTGCCTCTCTATATGCATAAAAAGGGGGCTCCTCCTCTTCTCTCTGCTGCCAATCAACATTAGCCTGATTTTGAATTGCGGCTTGGCTCTCGATTACATCAATGTAATCCTGAGGAGGTCATAAGTCGAACTCGCTTGGCGTGCCATTTTCCATGAGGCCCTACTACGGAGATTGAGATGTCGGAAAGGGAATTGGAGAATTCCCTTCAGTGATTTGTAAAAGTAGGGACCTGGGTAGTGGCCGGTAACGAATTTCATGGCTTGGAGGCATGACATGTCGATTTGTGTGAGCCTGCTTGCCTCTTTGAGATGATCAATCAGCAAGGCGAGGTGATTGGCCAAGATTATGGCCACGAATCCGATAGAAATCTTGCCTTTCTCTTTCTTGGGAAGGGCGACCTCACGGATTTGTTTGCAAAGGAGATGGCCGAGGTGAGGTCGCACCGGTGTTGGCTCGATCATGCATCTGAGGAGATAGAGTTCGGGTAGTGTTACCTTGGATGAACTCTCGCCTCTTGCGAAAATGGAGTTGGCAAGGATGACTTGCAAGATGCGGACTTGGGGGTGAATGATTCTGCTTGCCGGTCGAGTTGTGTTTTGGTTATCTTCCGTGATGCTGTACCAGAACTCTCGGCAGTCAGGGGAATTAGAAGTGCCATCGTCGGTGAGGTAGAAGATGGCGCAGAAATCACTCATGGAGACTGTGTAATGCACTCCAATCATCTGGAAGGTAATGGAGTCCTCATTGTATCTGTAGGTCGCAAGGAACTCCCTCGTGAGTACCTTGTAAATTTTTACTCCTTTGAATAGGTTTAGGAATTGCCAGATGTGGATGCGGTTTGCGAGTTGTTCGGTTTGTGCAAGGAGGCCTAGTCGCTCGAGTGTTTCTGTGTTGATGGATTTGTGGTTAATGACCTCCCTTGTTGTCGTCTTCTAGTAAGCTTGTTTGAATTGTGTGTGCGAGAAGACGGGTTGGTACTCGGTTAGCTGGACCTCCTCCATTGATTCATCGGAGTCTTCTTCCTCGAGACCGAAATCCTGAGGGTTGAATTCTTCCGAGGCATACTCCTCATAGGAGACTGATGTGTCTCTGTTTGAGTGTTGAGTGTCGGATTGAGAGGATGAATGGTTGGAGGATTGTGGTTGCGAACCGGAGGACTGGGAGGATCGGCTAGAGGAGCTCTGCGGTGAATTGCTCGGGCCGGCACCTCCGAGGGCTTTCTTAGCACTCCTTGTAACTGCCCCTAAAATATTTTTCATTTTTGGGGCCATTTGCTCAATTTTAAACCTCTGTTACGGACCGTATCGGTCAATACGGTCTGGTTACGGACTGGTTGGTTGGTGGATTTGACCAAGTACCGGGCTGGTTACGGACCGTATCAGGCTAATACGGACCGTATTACAGTGGTGAAGAAAAATTGCTAAGTACTGGACTGGACTCTGGTAAACGATTACGGACCGTATTGTACTGGTAAAAATTGGGATTTAGACAGAAACCTAATTTTTTTGTGATTTTTGTGATTTTGCGAAAATAAAATTGATTATCTAAACTAATGTAACAGAGAAATTATATTAAAACAAATGCAAAAACGAAATTAAACTTTGAAATTAAAAGGGGTTTTAGAAAAACCGAATTTGGGGAGGTTGGATCGAGTGGCCGTCAGATATGGACCCGGTACGGTCCGTATTAGGGTAGGGGCGCGAAGAAGGAGGCTGACGGCGGCTTCAATGGTGAATGGAGGCGAGTTTGGCGATGGAGAACGGTGGCAAAATGGAGGTTTGATTTTGATTTTAGGGCAAGAGCGGAAGAGGGAGAAGGAGGAGAGATTGAGGGGAAGAGAATAGGGGAAGAGAGGAAGAGAAGAGGTTTAGGGGTTAAAACGAGAATGGTTAACGGTTATGAGACGTGATTCGCGCGGGATTTCAAACGTCTCTTCTTAACGGGTTCGCATCTCCCGGATTAACTCTTATTACGGACCGTATCAGCCAATACGGTCCGTATTGAATCCGCTATGCTTACCCAATAACCGCTAAGTTTTAACTCCTTTGAACACGGGCCGTATCAGCCAATATGGGCCGTATTCACCACTTGTTTCCTTTCTTCTTACTCCATTGCCCCCGTATCCATTGGTAAGGTCTGTATCAGCCAATACAGGTCGTACCAGAGAGTATTTTTCCGTCTTCCGAGATGTCTTTTAATCAAGCCTTTCCTCCAGTATGCTTACCTGATCATAGGAAAAAGGTGGGTATGAGTTGTTTCTTTGTTTAAATCCTAATTAAACTAAAAATAATTAATTATATGAAAATATAAAAGTGGCCTTGGGTTGCCTCACAAGAAGCGCTTGTTTTAAGTCGTTAGCTTGACTTTGTGTCGCATAAGTTTCTTCCAGATATCCTCCCGTCAATGCAAGCGGGTTGCTTGTCGGGTGGCTCGCCTTCAGCGTCTTTTGTGGTGTCATCATCATTGCCCTTCTCGAAGAAGTCGGTTGGTGTTTGAGGTCCGGGGTCGAACGCCAGGCTCACACCAAGCACTACTTCAACCTCGACTAGTCTTTGAGAAATTGCATCGAGTTCTTCACGTAGGTTTTTGATTAATGCAAGGGCTAAGAGAGAATAATTCCTATTATTCGCGATATTAGGGCTCTTGTTCAGATCATCGGTTTGTGTTGTCACAGAGGTTGGATGGATCTGACCGTCATCTTGTACAATGAACAGTCTTTCCATCTCTGCTTCATGCATCATTTCCTCGATGTCTTCAAATTCATCCATTCGCAATTCATCATTGCCATACTCGTCCGTTGTTTCCAAATTGTAGGCAAGATTTATGTCAGGTGGGACTTTGGTTTCATTCATGTTGAAGATCATCTTGTTCTCGCCAACATTGAGTGAAATCTTCCCATTCCTAACATCAATCATTGCCCCACATGTGGTGAGAAATGGTCTTCCAAGGATGATCGGAATCTGCTCATCTTCTTCCATATCGACTACCACAAAATCTGCCGGTATCCAGAATTTACCGACTTTGATTGGGATATCAAGCAACATTCCTTCAGGATATCGAATTGATCGGTCAGCTAGTTGCAATGAGATCCGCATTGGTGATAGGTCTCCACATTCCAATTTGTCAAATACTACCTTAGGCATTAAACTCACACTTGCTCCCAGATCACATAAAGCTCTCTTAAAATCGGTTGTGCCAAATGGTGCATGGTATCGAGAAGCTTCCCGGATCTTTCAACTTTGTCGGTAATTTGCTTTGCATGAGCGCATTGCATTCCAGATTGAGCGGAACTGTTGAGAATTCTTGGAGTCTGCTGCGGTTTGAAAGAATCTCCTTCAGAAATTTAGCATACGAGGGTATGCTTGCAATTCCCTCAGTGAAGGGAATTGTGACTTGTAATTGCTTGAGCGTCTCCATAAATCTCACAAATTGCTGCTCCATCTTCTGTTTGGCAGGCCTTGGAGGGAATGGCAGAGGTGGCTTGTAGGGTGGTGGTGCAATATATTCAGGTTTGGGTTGTCGCTCGTCTCCACCTACGGTGTCATTCTGCTCCTTAATAAGATCTGTCTGCAGTTCGAATATGGGCTGCTCCGGTGGTTGAGGCTCGTATTCTTCGGAATGCGATGGTTCTGCATGCATCTCATTGGAAGTTTGATCGGGCATGAGAGGTCCCTTGTAAGCTGTACCGCTCCTTAATGTTATGCATTTGCAAGTCTCTCTCGGGTTTTCTTCCGGTTGACCCGGAAATTTGCCTTTTCCGCGTGTAATACTCGAGAGTTCTTTTGCCATCTTAGAGACATTGTCTTCTAAGTCTTTGTTGCGGTTTGTTAAGGATTCGATATTTTGTGCGATTTCGGCGTTAGCCTTATCTTGCTTCTCTAGGAATCTCTCCATTAATGATGTGATGTCAGGTTGCTGTGGTTGATTGTATTGCCTTGGTTGGTAATTCGGTTGGGGATTGTTGTATCTCGGTTGATAATTGGGCTGTGGTTGGTAGTTCTGTTGAGGTGCAGCAGGCCTTTGATTGTTTGCGTATGAGAGATTTGGATGATTTCGGTTGTTCGGATGGTATGTATTGTAGGCGGGCTGAGGTCGAAAGCTGTTATCGATCGCGTTTGCTTGCTCTACTTCTTCCTCAGTTTCCGTCACATTCATACATTCGGTCATCTCATGCGCTCCTCCACAATAGCCACATGCTGTTGCGGCATTGACTGCTGCTACCGTTCGCTGCTTGGTCTGCTTGTTGAGTGCCATTTGCAAAGCATCGATCTTTGCGCTCAGCATGGATATATCATCTACTCGGTGCATGCCAGGTGTTGGACTTGGCTTCTTTCGCTCAGGGATCCAGTAGTGTTGGTTGATTGCAATCTCTTCAATTAGGTTGTAAGCCTCGTCAGGTTCCTTGTTCATGATTGCTCCTCCTGCGGAAGCATCAATAGACAACCTATCGGTAGGGTTTATACCATTATAAAAAGTTTGGACAATCAGCCATCTTTCTAGACCATGATGTGGACAACACCTTAACATATCCTTATATCTATCCCATGCCTCACACAATGTTTCACCATCCCTTTGTTCAAAATTAGTAATTGCATTTCTAAACCTCGAAGTTTTGGATGGTGGAAAATATTTTGCAATAAACACATTAAACAATTGGTCCCAAGTTTGAATGGAATTGGCCGGTAGGGAAAACAACCATGCTCTTGCTTTATCTTTTAATGAGAATTGAAATAGCCTTAGCCTGATTGCTTCATCGGTAACTCCGTTGATCTTTATCGTCTCGCATATCCCTAGGAAAATTGACAAATGAAGATGTGGATCTTCATGTGGAAATCCTCCAAATTGCTGTTGCGAAACCATATTTATGAGAGCATGTTTGATCTAAAAATTACGATTTGTAACAATTGGCGGGTTTATGCTAGAATTAAGATCATTCGCGCGCGGTACGCAATAGTCTCGTAGAAGTTTGGGTCTTGCTGCATCGTGAACTTCATATCACCATTGTTCTGTCTTGCATTGTTAATCGGTTCGTTCGGTGGGATATTCATGTTAATCGAATCTGAGTCTTCTCCGCTTTCAGAATTACTCGATGAAGAACTGTGATTGGTTTTATCGGTGATGTGGAAGCGAATTGTCCTCTCCTACTAGCAATCCTCTCGGATCTTCGTACGGATGATTCGGCCAGCGTGCAGTTTCCTAAAAAGAAAAGAAAATCTGAAAATTAAACTAAAAACTGAAAAATGAAAGAAGATAAAAATAAAAATAAAAACGAAATTGAAAATAAAAGAAAAAATAAAAATGCAGAAAATAAAAAGAAATCTAGGCGTTTCTAGTTAATTGGATTCAATGGTCAAAACAAGGACGTCTCGCGAGGCCTTGCGCAATGAACCGTTATTCCCCGGCAACGGCGCCAAAAAGCTTGATCACTCAAAAGAGAGCAATGTTTCTTTTAATATTTATAAACTCGTAAATGCTATCGGTTCGGACTGCAAGCGCACAATCCTATCGAGTAGTATGTTCGAGGTCGATCCATAGGGAATATTGGTTCAATGCTTTGAGCGATCGAATCACAATCTTTTGAAAGGCTAGATGAAATCTGTAAATTGAGAGATGTTGTTTTGATCAATGTAAATTAGGAAGCAATTAAAAGTAATTAAAATAAAGATAGAGATGAGAATTCCTAGGGTTTCGGCACACCATTGCTACTCAATCTGCTTTGACAATATATTCCTGTTGCGTCTGATTTTCTATTGTTGTTTAATGAAAGACACCACATAGGTCATTGCGATTTATGTTACGCAAGAATGACAGATCTTTCACCGAGATTCTACATAGGACACTGCGATTTTCCTTACGCAAATGTCTGATCTCTCAAATACCCCAAATTACTACATAGATCACTGCGAATTTCTTTACGCATGTGATAGAATTTGGTACGCGTTTTGTTGGTCTGGTTTATGGTTTCCCCGCTAAGGTTTTCTTCACATAAACCTAATAAATCTCAACGAGGCTAATTCATACAAATAGTTTCTCTTACCATTAAAGTACTGTCACTACCCTAACGGACTCAAACTAGATCATTGAAGTTAGATGAAGAGATAGTAAATCACAAAAGCATTTTGTTTCAACAACAAGAAATCATAATCAACAGAAATATATATATCAAAACATCAAGAGTAACAAGGTTTACTGCCTAGCCCTAAGAAAAGGAACTTAGCCGCGGAACGGCATTGTTACAAGCACTCCTCTCTTCTCTCTTTAATCAAATCTAACCCTAATTACAAAGATGAGTTATTCTTCTGCCCAGGGGCCTTATATAGGAGTGGAGGGACGTGTAGAGGTTGAGTAGGGGCTAAGAAACTGATCTGGAAACAGCTGTCGGCAGTTATTCCCCAAGAGACGCCTTCGGATACGGGCCGTATCAGGTGATACGATCCGTATTAGGACCTTGACGGTTAGGGTTTAATGCTTCCAGCGCTATCTTCTGGTCTGTGCTAGGCCTGGTCCGTATTAGGCAATACAGACCGTAACAGAGACTTAGTCGATTAGCGTTGCTGATCCGATTGACCCGATTCTAGCTCCATTTGATGTAAAATAGTCCCAAAATTTGTTTTCTGCAATAAAACATAAAGAAGGGTGACAGTAGCCTTTTTCTCTAATAAAGTAAACAGAAGTGTGAGAAAATATGCAAAACCTAAGCCAAAATCCTACGTAAATCATCGTTATTTTGACTCTGATCAACGGGCGGTTGGGGTAGATTTAAAAATAAGTTTGGGGTGGGGGCAGATTTGATAATTTGTTTTTTTTTTGGGGGTATTAATAAAAATATCGGCACTTATAGTCATATTAAAAAATTACAAAATAGGAAAGATGTTATTTAAAAAAGAAATCCAGTTTCCAATTTATACTGTTTTATAAATGTCATTCAGGACTTTTTTTTTTTGCAGAATTGAAAAATGAGACCAGGTTTACGCCCCCCACACACACCCACCACACCCCCCCCCCCCCCCCACACACACACACACACACACAGTGGCAAAGATGTCAAGGAAAAGGGTCATAAGTGGTCTGAAATTAAAAGAATCTCACTGTTAATTTTTTGAATTTCTTTACAAAGAAGCTTGAAAGAAAAGAGTGAAGGTCTGAAACGAGATATTACTTAACCCATTTGATTAAACCCTCCACCTAAAAAATCAAATTGAAAGGAAGTTGAATTTTGAGAAATTACACACAAATCATGCTAGTAATTCATCAATGAGGAAATGAGGCAGTTTTTTTTCTTTTAACTAAACACTTAAAATTAAATACAATGTGAAATTAGAGACTAACGCTGATTCAACGGCCTCTGGAGCACTTCAAATGAAACTTCAAGGTACGTTTGGATGCACTAAGAATAGTGCTATTCTTAGAATAGCATTGCTATTCGAATTAGCTTGAGCAACCAAACGTACTACTTGCTATTCGGAATTCCACTATTCTAACAAAAAGTTGGAATAGTGATTGGAGCTTTCAATATTAATACAAATCTAACATTTAAATAATATTATATTACATTTAACATTTAAATTAATATTATATTGTATTATATTTAATCTAATATAATATTATATTTAATCTAATATTTATTTAATACTAATCTAACATTTAATAATTAAATTAATATTATATTGTATTACATTTAAATTAATATTATATTAAATTTAATGTAATTTATTTAATACTAATCTAACATTTAAAATAATATTATATTACATTTAACATTTAAATTAATATTATATTGTATTATATTTAATCTAATATTATATTATATTTAATCTAATATTTTATTTAATACTAATCTAATATTTAAAATAATATTATATTACATATAACATTTAAATTATATTATATTGTATTATATTTAATATAATATTATATTATATTTAATCTAATATTTTATTTAATACTAATCTAACATTTAAAAGAATATTATATTACATTTAACATTTAAATTAATATTATATTGTATTATTTAATCTAATATTATATTATATTTACTCTAATATTTTATTTAATACTAATCTAATATTTAAAATAATATTATATTATATTTAACATTTAAATTAATATTATATTATATTATAATTAATCTAATATTATAATATATTTAATATAATATTTTATTTAATACTACTCTAATATTAAAATAATATTATATTACATTTATCATTTAAATTAATATTATTTTGTATTATATTTAATATAATATTTTATTTAATACTAATCTAATATTTAAAATATATTATATTACATTTAACATTTAAATTAATATTATATTGTATTATATTTAATCTAATATTATATTTAATACTAATCTAATATTTAAAATAATATTATAAATAATATTATATTACATTTAATAATTAAATTAATATTATATTGTATTATATTTAAACTAATATTATATTATATTTAATCTAATATTTTATTTAATAATTAAATTAATATTATATTACGTATTGGATAAAAAGATTTTTATATTACGTATTGATAAAAAGATTTAATCTAACACATAAATTATTACTCTATTCATTCCCTCCAAACTCTATTCTTAATATGCAATCCAAACAACTTTTTCACTATTCCGAATAGCTTGAGTTAGCACTGTTCTTAAACAATTGCTGTTCTTATTTACTATTCTAAACAGTAGCTATTCTAGCTATTCTAAAATGCATCTAAACGTAGCCCAAAGGGTGGAGTCCACTACTATATGGTTTGTGATTTACTCTCAGTCGCTTTGAAATTTGAACTAGCGCAGAGACAATATTAATTTGTACTTTGAGATTCGTGCAAAATTAAAAGAACGATCCGGATCCACTAATTACGGATCATTCTAAAAGATTCCCTTGTGGGGTACCTACTGGATACGAATTCGAGACTGGGAGTGGGACCTAGCCAAGATTTAGCGACTAAGTATCGGTCGGTTCAGCTCATTTGGTTTCGAAAAATTCAAAATTTTACTAATTAAGAAAAACCAAAGTAAACCAAAAAATTAAACCAAATTGGTCTATTTAAACTGGAAACCAAAAAATTTTCGGTTCAGTCAAATAAACCGGACCCAATAAACACCCCTCCACACACCCTTCGAAAAATCTATGGACCGAATGTTAAAAACAGAGGACGTGAAGTCCTGAACTGAACCCCTTCGCTATTAAATTTAGTACTTATATGGGGCCCATCGTTAGTTTTTTTTTTAATTTAGTACTCATAATATATGGTGCTAAAAAAAATTACAAGACTTTAACGGCACGCTATTTTAGCTAGGGGTGTCAATAGGTACGGTACGGGTCGGGTGGCATTTTCATACCATACCTATTAAAATTGACTTTACCTATACTCTACCCATACTCATTAAAAATTGCCATTACTTCTATCCTACCCTTACCCGTTAATATTATCGGATATTGGAACTGTAGCGGATGAATAACGGATAATACTAATATAATAATTAGTTTTATTATATTTTACAAATTAAATATAAAAAAACTAATTCATTTCACACATATGTAATTACATTTCTAATAAAAATAAAAATAAATGTGCAATCAATTTCAACTAAATTGTTTTTATAAAGGAAGAAATTCAAAAACACGAATACATATTTAAGTGTATTGGAAATTAAATTGAATATATATTTAGATTTTATAATTATTACCACGGATACGAAATAGTCATTATCCATACCTTTACTCATTTGGTTAACGAAAAAAAATTCTTATCCATACCCATATCCAATAAGTTAACGAAAAAAAAATCTTACCCATACCCGCCTTATCTAATACAATACAGGTCGGATAAACAGCTAAAAAGGTACCATTGACACCCCTAATTTTAGCATGAAAACAGATTGTTGTACTGTAGAATTCCAAAAGTAAAAGATTTTGTTTGAACTGAAATTACAAAAGTAGTAAATATTAGGTAAATATTATAAACAAGAATTTCAAACATCTACCTATAAATTAAGTAGTTCCCATTACAAATTTCCTTTTTTTTTCCATAACAATTACAATTCTAAATTTGGTATTTGTACCAATAGTAAGAACCATAAACCATAATTCTGAAAATGTCAAAATTAACATACATGCATAAATATTGAAAATGTCAAAATTCGGAACTTTAACTAAATCGGAACTCCACGAATTGGCATTTCATTATAGTAGCAACCGACAAATAAAAAAAAAAAAAGTTTTCGTTCCAAAAAGACAAAATTGTAACACCAAGTGCACAAAGAAATATCATATGTATATATCATTCAACAAAATCTTACAATAATAGAGTGCCTGGATAAGGGACCAGTTCATTAAAAATAGATCACACAATTCAAACTTCAAACTACAACAATATAGTAAACACTCGGAAACATTTATTGAGGTAACGAAGGACCAGACCTTTCGTTTTTTATAATTATCAACTAAAACCATCTAGCAGCTTTTAGAACTTCACACGGAAATCTTTCATTCTTAGTTTACATGCATAAAAGTTGCAGTAAGCTAGAAAGGAATACCATCTTTAAGAGTTGCAAATTCATCGAAGCGCCTAGGTTTGTCCACTTTACCAGTTAAATGAAGGTGTAATTTACCCTTTCTTGACTTGATCTCTATGCAATGAACTTCTTCCCATGTAAGACTCTCCGCCCGTATTCCATTTATATGGTTTAGCCTCCCTCTCTCAAGGCATCCAGTAACAGTGTTTGAAAACCGCAAGCAAGAGACGTCGCAAATACCAGGCACCTTAACTGTAATTTTTCTTGTATTCACATCAAAGTTATAGCCAGTTATATTTTTTGGAAATAGACCCAGCGGCAAGTCGTGTTCTTCTAATAGCTCCGGCAGTGATTTCGGTGGCGGCTGCGGCGGTGGATTCGGTGGCGGCTGTGGAGGTGCATGATTCGATGGCTGTGGCGGTGGATTATTCTGCATTGGAAATATTCTGGTTAATGCAAAAAACAAACTTAACCATAATACTGTCTGATTTAGTGGAGTAGCAAGTAATTAGGCTTTTCATCACTACCGTTTGAAAGAGAACACACAAGAAAAGAGAACAATTTTTTTTGCTCATTTTGAACACGCCTGAATCTATTTTCTCTTTTTTAAAAATTAAAAAATTAATTTGCGAGAAAACAAACATATTGATAGTTATTTTTCTCCAAAATAATGACCGAATTATTAATTTGATCCAGGTGAGGGTAGCGAATCACTTTGTCACACCTTTATACGACTACAATACAAAAATCTGAATAAGAGGTGACTAAATCATTGTTTCGGTCCATCTAGAATTTCAAAATTCAGATCCCTGCCTTTCCTTCTTATCTCTCCTCTTTTCTCTTCTCTAACCGAAAAGGTTCTACACGACCATGGTGGTTTTTTCTAATTTTTTTCCCTACCGAACTCATTCATTTTGAAATTATTTATACAATCTTTGATAGTTAGTCTGTGATTTTTGGCAAGGTGGAACAAACAACGAATCAATAATTTGGTTTAGGGGAGTGAAATATGTGTGGCCGGTTGTATGGAGGTGTGAACAAAGGTGGATTGAATTATCGATTCGGTCATTCCTACCTAAACGGAATCAATAATTCAATGTTTGAAAAAACAAAACAATCAATTTGTTAAATGACAAATCGAATTTCTAATTTTTTATTTTTTAAATTGCTCATAAATCACAAGACCATAATGTCAATAAGGACTTGCTTTTTTTTTTTTGTAAACAGCAACAATTGGATAATACAAAAATAATAAAAAAAGACAACGGAAAACTCTAAACCCTAAACTCCATTACACCAACATAAACACGTATATAATACTACCAGTATCAGCAAAATAATAAAAAAGACAACGAAGTACATACCGAACCCAATCCACTATGCCTCCCTCGTGGTGCAAGATAGCATATAAACTATAAAGTATGTGGAATACAAAAATAGACTTAAAAGAGTTTTAAATTCAATTTGTATCCTTCAAAAGGATCATATTGGGCCTTTCAAACTATATATGCCATCAATTTCTGCTCACTGCAAATTTAATGAGAAAGTTCAATTCATTTACTATTCTCAACAAGGCATATATGAACAAGAAAAGCAATCAAGATTCAAGATAATTAAACATTTTTTCTTTTCATTTTTGAAAAAGTGAACTGTCCGTAGTTCATCGGCTACGTACCATTATATTCCAAGAACTTGTAAGGCCCAAAAAACAGCAATCAACAAAAAAGCTGATGCAAGGAAACTTTGATACCTCCCAGTCCGTTGGCCAACGAAGTTACCCAGTTCCAGATGCTATCAAGAAATGACTACTGAGTTCACAAATAATATACAAAGTTAGAACAAGAGGATTTTGTTGAAATGCATTCGGTAGTTTTTTTCATCTTTGCATGATGCATTTATGTGCATTTCTGGGAAACTTGAAAGTATTGCTCTACTCTTTTTAAACTACCAAATATCACAGTATTCGGTAGCACCATTTACTCATACACACACTGTTTTAATTGGCATTAATATTTCCTTCTATCCGAACTGTTTAACATGATTTTCATATTAAAATGTGCTTCGAGACAATTGATCGTTTTTGACTGTGATAGATACCGATCTGATTGCAACCGCGTGAGCTCTCCGTTTCTATTCTTCCAAATGTTACTCCGCTGATGTAAAACTTTCACATATATAGGAGGATTTTGTGCAAGCATTGAAGGGTTTCATCGAAGAGCTTCGAAGAAGCTTTTAAGGAAGAGGAGGGGCCCCTGCCCAGGGGCCATGTACTGTTCAAGGTAAGTTCCTTTATATTTACCATTTTTGCAAATTGCTTATTTTATGTTAAGGAGTTAGTTTTAATTACCTACTTAGCCTGACTCTATTAATTAATTTCCTGTTCAAGACATGAAGGAGAGATGCAGCGGTGGTATTCTGGTAAGTTGTTGCTGCTGCACTAATGCTTCCATTGTCATACTTCTCAACAGTCGTACTAATGCAATGCAATGTAGTGATCATGACTTGTCATCTAATTGTGAAACCCAGATAACTTACATTAAGTAATTAACCATCTAATCTAATAGAGGTAATTAATAAAAGTTTAAAACGTGATAAACTGAAGTGAGTCCAGATGTGGAGGCATAGATAGATAGATAACTGTCAACCTGCATGGACCTACTAAAGTAAGTGACACGCTAGTTAAATTAAATTGTACTTCAGAACAAAAGCATGCTCAGTAGTGACACATCTAGTAATTTAATAAGCTAATATTTCTTTTTCCTGCCTTTCGTCTAATTCTATCCTCACATCATGTGTAGAGAGGAGAAGCATCTCTAGAGGATGACAGGCTGAAGGATCTCATCACCCGTTATTTTAAGGTAGAACAGTTTAGAATTTCTTTCTTATTTCACATTTGAGCAGTCTGTCTGATTTATATCAATCATTTGTTGTCAGGATCGTCCAAGGTCAGGCGGATATAG
This sequence comes from Carex parvula, assembly GCA_025461045.1. NCBI lineage: Eukaryota > Viridiplantae > Streptophyta > Magnoliopsida > Poales > Cyperaceae > Carex > Carex parvula. The sequence continues at coordinate 19,863 of JAJGRW010004348.1, read as the reverse complement.
CTATATTCACTACATCAATGACAAGATTAGGGTCGCTCATGAGTTGCAAATTTTATGAAGGTAGGTATATAGGTTTTGATATTGTTTATATAAAACTAAGCTTTTCTTCTTTCATTGCAATCTTTCTAGTCTTCTGTCTTTGGTTTAACAAATGTCATTCTTCTCGAAAAAAAATTATGGGTTTCCAAGTCACGGTTTATGTGTTAGTGACACATTTCTTTTTTATGTTATGGACACTTGACTAGTTTATCAATGTAAATACTCTTGAAGGGTAGAGCTATGGACAAAGAATATTGATTTGGCAAAGTGAGATTTCGTTCTTTTTTGTTTATAGATGAATTTGCCCCTGATTAATCATGTTGCAATTCCTAGTTTGTACTTACCATATTGATAAATCTAATTAGGAAATAGAAAAAGATGTCAACAAATCAAAGAACACGTTCGGAGACGAAGGAAACTTTGGCAGCTCTGTATAATTTCACAGCAAAAGCAATTTTTTTTTAAGGAAAAATAGAAAAAGACTGTTATTTTGAGTACTGGTAAAGCATTTAGGGGCACCTTTAACTAAAGCACTAGTCACACACACAACATCTCTTATTCATAAACAAAGGGATGGAAGGGAGTTGAAAATATATTATAGTGTAATTTCATATTATAAAACAGACTGAAAAATATTGATAGTTGGTTATACAATCTATACAGTGATGAGGGGTGTAAACAGATTCGGATTATCTGACGGATATCCGCTCAGAAGTCAGCTCTGAATCCGGATCAAACGGATAAATCACAGATAAGGATCCGAATATTTACCTTATCTGTATATTTATTGGATATGAACAAATAACCCGGATTATCCAGATATCTATATATATCCGGATCCGAAATTTGATATTAATGACTGTGTTCTCGTGAACGAAGTGGCATCACGTGAGTGGGTCCTTCATAATACAAAATCTGTTTTTGTCAAAGCGGAGCAAGTTAATTGGTATATACAGGTTTTAGATTTATTTTCATTTCTGACTAAAGTTTGAGGGCTTCCGTCCGAAAAAAGTCGCTGATTTTAACTTTTTTTTGGGGTCCGTGCGCATGCTGTTTATATATCTATACAACTAGAGTGAGGCTATGGTACTATGCATAACACGGATTGGGTCCGTGTTATGGCTCAATATTTGAGTTTTCAAAATTCTAACGGTCGATCCAAACCGTTCAACATGATTAAAAAATGAATATGTACTTGCAAACCAAATTTTACATTTTTTGAAATTTTTTTACTATTTTTTTAGATAGGTAGAAAATCACTGTTTTTGGATGGTCCAGAATTTTCAGATCAAGTGATATTTTACCTATCTAAAAAAATAGTAAAAATATTTTTAAAAATGTAAAATTTGGTTTGTAAGTACATATTCATTTTATAATCATGTTGAACGGTTTGGATCGACCATTAGAATTTTGAAAACTCAAATATTGAGCCGTAGCACGGACCCAACCGTGCTATGCATAGTACCGTAGCCTCACTCATACAACTATATATACTCTTATTTCTTCTATTCTTGTCCATTCGAATGTGTCATGGACATCTCCAGTTTCCTTTTTTTTCGATTACATAGAATGACTATTAAGTTAATTATGAAATTAGGTAAGTTACAATTATGAAATTTAGTAGAATTACTCAACATCCGACAATTATTTTATCCGTTTCTTATTCATATTCGAATCTGTATCTGTAGATTATCCGCTCCGTATCCGTATCTGTTTAAGGCGGATATGATTTTAAATTTTGATATCTGTTTACTATCCCTATCCGTATTCGTATCTGCTAATTGCAAGACGGATACGGATATGATATTGGCATTATTGTTGAGAAAAGGGACTAATCGGATCCAGTAACCCTCAGACCCGTTAAGGATTATCCATCATAGGGTTTAGTTATACAAAAGAAGAGTTACTATTTAAAAATAAAAGCAACTCAATTCTCATGTACAGTATTTGTAAAAGTTACCGTTAGTACTTTTGTATAGGGTCAGATAGGCAACCATTTCTTTCTTTTTTCTTAGCCTTCAGCTTATATAAGCTCAGTGTAACATACAGAAACTGAATAATGAAATTTATGTTTCTCTCATCCAAACCTTCTGTCTCAAACTCATAAATTCAACATGGTATCAGAGCGGGACTAAGACCTGACTCAAGGCAAAGAAAGCAACCCAGCAGCAGTACCAGCAACTGCAAACCAAAAAAAACCAACATACAGAAGTGCTATTTCTCTATCAGAAAAATTCAGAGAAACTGAAAAACAGCACCAAAACTTGCAATGGCCCAAAACCATGAAAAACTCACAGGTGTAATGCTCAATGGTAAAAACTACCACTTGTGGGCACGACAAGTTATCTTTGCCTTAAGTGGCCGAGAAAAAAGTGATCACATCAACCCAGAGGGCAAGGCTCCCAAGCAATCCGATCCACCAACTGAACCAGAAAAAAAGGCACTAGCAAAATGGAAAGTAAGCGATCATACTGTGATCACCTGGTTACTCGCAACAATGGAACCGAAGGTATCTGACTTGCTTTCATACAAAGATACCGCACTAGAAATTTGGCAGAGAGCCAAAAAATTATATGGCCACAAGAAAAATTATGCTCATATCTACCAAATTCAAAGAGAAATCCAACAAGCAAAACAACAAAATGGGCAATCGACCATGGAATTATTCGGATTCCTCCAAAAGAAAAAAGATGAAATTCGAGTTTATCGACCCCCTACCACTGACCTTGCTGTCAAAAACGAGAGGAGCAAGATGAGGTCTTTCAATTACTCGGTTGTCTCGACTCGACTTATGAGGCAGTCAGATCTCAAATTCTCCTACTAGTCGAACTTCCATCTCCGGATGAAGTAGCCTCAATGATACGAGGAGAAGAAACAAGAAGAGAGGTAATGGGGGCTCAACCACCAGAAAATCAAGAATCAAAGGGGTTTATAGTCAGACCGAAACCTTACCCTAGTTATCGGGCGGAGGAGAGAGGAGACCGAACTGCCGAGAGGTGTGAACACTGTAAGAGAGAGGGGCATCGCAAGGAGGCATGTTGGTTTCTCCACCCTCACCTCTGACCGAAGTGGCACAAAAAGGGAGGAGATCGGAGCAGAGGTGGCGGCTACGATGGATTTGAGAAGAAGAGGGGTCTGTTGGCAGAAACGAATGAAACAAATGAGGGGACCGAACGGGTTAAGCCTAACCCGGGTCTGAAGGATACCCCCACTCCTCTAATCCGGATCCTATGCGACTGCTGCTTCAGTAGCTCACTGCTCTAATGAATCAACAACAAGAAAACACAAAAACTTCTGGTATGATTTGCATCTCAAATTTATCCTTTTTTCAAAAAAATTCTAGATGGATATTGGATTCGGGTGCAACTGACCATATGACTGGTAACATAAATTTATTGACCTCATTTAGAAAATACGAAACCAAAAAATTTGTTACCGTGGCAAATGGTGATAGAATGCAAATTCTTGGAGAAGGCTCAATAATTATTTTTTCAAAAATAAATCCAAAATGTCTTGTATATAAAAGATTGCTCATCAAATCTATTATCTATTAGTAAAATCACAAAAGAGTTGAATTGTGAACTTATTTTCTTGACAAAGAATGTGATTTTTCAGGATCGAATAACCAAGAATTTGATTGGTGAAGGATTTCTAGAAAATGGGCTTTATTTTTTGAAAGAAGAAAAATTCAACCTCAACACTACAAAAAATGAAGAATCAAGTATACTTTGGCATAGAAGAATTGGGCATCCTTCCGACAAAATTTTAAAGAGTCTTTTTAATTTTTCAAAATTAGATAATAGTAGTTGTGAAATATGTAAGCTAAGAAAACATACTAGATTACCTTTTAATTTATCAAGTTGTAAGAGTGAAAAACCTTTTGATTTGGTTCATTCGGATGTATGGGGTCCCGCCCAATTAATTCGTTTAATGGATACAAATATTTTGTTATTTTTATTGATGACTTTTCTAAAACAACTTGGTTATATTTACTAAGAAATAAAAGTGAAGTATTCTCACAATTTTTAGATTTTTACAACTTCATAGAAAACCAATATGAAGCAAAAATTAAAACCTTTAGATCCGATAACGGAACGGAATTTATAAACCAAAATTTCTCAAATCTTTTTAAGGAAAAGAGAATTTTACATCAAACAACATGTATTTATACACCCCAACAAAACGGGGTTTCCGAAAGGAAAAATAGACATTTGCTTGAGATGACTCGAGTCCTTTTATTTCAAAATAATGTACCAAAAACTTATTGGTCGGATGCCGTTCTCACCGCAACATACTTAATAAATAGATTGCCAAGTGCTAATTTGAATTTTAAGAGCCCATTAGAAATCCTTTATCAAAGAAAACTTAATATTGAGCACTAGAGAATATTTGGTTGTACATGTTATGTACATAAAAATAAACAAGACAAGTTGGATTATACATCTATTAAGGCCATTTTCTTGGGTTATTCATCACAAAAAAAGGGATATAAATGCTATGATCCCAAGGAGAAAAAATTATATATTTCTAGAGATGTAACCTTTTTAGAAAATGAGCCATATTACAAAGAAAAAATTCAAGATGAATTTATTAGAGAGCCTTTCAAGGAAATTACACTACCCCAATTCAATCCATCAATAGAAGAGGTAAGACCAATAAGGATTGAAACTTCAACCGAAAATGAAAATGAAAATGAAAATGAAAATGAAAATGAGGAGGAAATAGAGGAAATCTCCTCAAATAGAGGAGATCAAATCATAGGAGAAACACCAATAAGAAGGTCCGTTCGAACAACACAACCTTCAACAAGACTAAGAGATTTTATAACATACAAGGTACAATATCCTATTCAAAATTTTATTACATATGATAATGTCTCTTCCAACTATAAAACCTTCTTGATCTCAATTGAAAAAGAACAAGAACCAAACTGACATGAAGATGCCATAAAAAATCCCGTATGGAACAAGGCCATGAAAGAAGAATTAAAAGCTCTTGAAAAAAATGAAACTTGGGTAATCGTTCAATTACCAAAAAATAAAAAACCCGTAGGATGTAAATGGGTGTACAAAATTAAATATAAGAGCGATGGTACCGTGGAACGGTACAAGGCTCGCTTGGTTGCTAAAGGTTACACACAAACATACGGCATAGATTATTATGAAACATTTGCACCCATTGCTTAAATGAAAACCGTAAGAATTTTATTTTCCGTTGCAATAAACCAAGGGTGGAAATTATATCAAATGGATGTTAAAAATGCATTTCTTCAAGGAACACTTGAAGAAGAGGTCTATATGTCATTACCACCTGGTTATGAAAAAAACTAAAATTGTGACTTAGTTTGCAAATTAAAGATGTCAATTTACGGGTTGAAGCAATCTCCTAGAGCATGGTATGAAAAATTAAGCTCTCATTTAATCTCTTGTAACTTCAAAGTTAGTAATGCCGACCACTCACTATTTGTCAAAATTGAAAAAGAAAATACCACTATTGTTTTAGTATATGTAGATGATATTATCATTACCGGAAACAATTTAGAGACCATTAAAGCCATAAAACTTCAATTGAAAGAAAAATTTGATATCAAAGATTTAGGCTATTTAAAATATTTTTTGGGGATAGAAGTAGCATATTCTAGCCAAGGTTTATCGATATCTCAAAGAAAATATACTTTAGAATTGTTGGAGGAAACCGGAAAATTAGGGTGTAAACCAACTTCCACACCAATAGACGGTAAATACAAACTAAACACCGAGGATGGTGAGCCATTAGATGATGTAAACTAATTTCAACGACTTGTAGGAAAATTAATCTACCTCACGGTAACCCGTCCGGATATATCATACTCAGTTAGCCAAATTAGCAAATTTATGCATAGTCCAAGAACACCCCATTTAGAGGCTATAAATAGAATATTAAGGTATTTAAAAGGGACACCCGGTATGAGAATTTTTATTAAATGTAATAATTCTAACAAAGTGTGTGGCTATTCCGATACAGATTGGGCCGGTAGCTTTGATCAAAAATCAACGACCGGTTTTTGCACATTCGTAGACGGAAATTTAGCCACATGGAAAAGCAAAAAACAAAACGTAGTGGCACGATCAAGTGCCGAGGCGGAGTATCGTGCCATGGCGTCAACCGCTAGTGAATTAACATGGATCAAACAACTCCTTGAATATATGGGAATTAAAATCCAAGAACCAATGGAGATGTTTTGCGATAATCAAGCGGCACGACACATTGCATCCAACCCGGTATTCCATGAAAGAACAAAACACATCTAGGTGGATTGTCATTTTATTCGAGAAAAAATTCAAGCCAAAGTAATCGAGACTCCCTATGTACGAAGTGAAGATCAATTAACTGATATATTTACCAAAGGTCTTGATCCTAAACCGTTCACCAATAATACTAGCAAGCTAGAGTTAATCGATATCTACAACCCTAGCTTGAGGGGGGTGTTGAGAAAAGGGACTAATCGGATCCAATAACCCTCAGACCCATTAAGGATATCCATCATAGGGTTTAGTTATACAAAAGAAGAGTTACTATTTAAAAATAAAAGCAACTCAATTCTCATGTACAGTATTTGTAAAAGTTACCGTTAGTACTTTTGTATAGGGTCAGATAGGCAACCGTTTTTTTCTTTTTACTTAGCTTTCAGCTTATATAAGCTCAGTGTAACATACAGAAACTGAATAATGAAATTTATGTTTCTCTCATTCAAACCTTCTGTCTCAAACTCATAAATTCAACAATTATCCGCTCCGAATCCGCTCCGTTTACACCCCTAGACTGATGACTGATGTATTAATTGAGTCGACAATGAATAATCTCACGAGGATAATATTAAGAGGTCAAAGAGAAATGGCTCAAGTTGTACTAATTAACGGAATCTTCCGTAATTTGAGATTTTTGAAATTACATTGAAACATAATCCATGCGTATCGGTCAAAGCAACAAAGAATGGAGCTAGACAATAGCTACTCCTATCATTATTAACAATAAAACTATTCCTACTTAGTGATCCTAACTTAATTAACATGTTCTTTATAGTACCTACTACCTACTTAATATAATTTTATGAGTTGCTTTTAACATGCATCCAACTTTTATACTTAATTAATAATATTTTTTTTAAGGACTAACACATTAATGTTTATGCAAATGATATATTTTATGTATCATATTCCAATTTTGGTGAGTTTAAGATGTCAACTGTGCTTGAATTTATTAAAGACACATGACGTACGAGTGCTATAAAGAGAATTCTAGATGACCTGTGTGCACGAAAATGGATGTACATTTTAGATTAAGTAAAAATGAAATTAAGTCCAAGTGTTCGATGCTACTTCAAAATAATGTACATTTTCTGGTGATTTCAAAATCTAAAATGTGGTTTAATTAAGTTGATTAAAAACATGAAGAGACACATATAATGTGTTTTAAACAAATTGCAGAGATATTTATGCATACATGAAAGAGAACAAAAGCGTGAAAGGAAGTACCGATATTTTTATTAATACCCTAAAAAAAAAAAAAATTATCAAATCTGCCCTCACCCCAAACTTATTTTTAAAACTACCTCAACCGTCCGCCTGCTGGACGGTCCACTCTAGACACCTGATCGCTCAATAGCTGGGCGGTTCACTACCCACAGTTGACTGCCCAGCAGCTGGGCAGTCCGCTATAAAATTCCTATAAAATGAGTTTTTCTCTCTTCTGAGCAGCACAGTATTCATTCCAACAAATTCAGAACCGAAAGAGAGAAAAGAGAGGCGATTTTGAACAGTAATTATCAAACAGAAATATGTTGGTTGCACTGTATGTGGGCGGGAAGTTTACCCGGGGTGCAGAGGGAGCACAGTACACTAAGGAAGCAGCCTACGGCTTCGAGGTAAATGAAAATACCTCATTTGTTGAACTGAAGGGAATAGTGTAAATGAAAATACCTCATTTGTTTAGCCACTCGGATTAACACAGTAAGTGGTGGTAGACCATACTATACTAGGTATCCAATAACATATGAGTCGTTATGAAGGAGTGTTTACAACACTTTTGAGTCACAGGGTACCATGGTAATGGACTTATATTCTAGGAGAGTTCAGCGTGAACCCGGGGTTGGAACATCTAGGGAAAATAGAGGTTATGATCACTCGGGTTATGACAACCCACATCACTCGAGTAATGACAGCTCGAGTTATGAGCACTCGGGTTATGACAACTCGGGTCATGAGCACTCGGGGTATGACAACCCCCGCCACTCGAGTTATGAACCGCCCGTATCACCCGTTTATGAGAATTATGTACCAGATTTTACCACCGATATCAATGGCCGGCCTATGTTGGTGATAGAGTCTGTCCCGCTAGCGGGTGGATCAGAAAAGGAAGAAGACCCCACAAGCGTGCCGTAATGACCATGGACAAGATGGAAGGTAGGCGAATGGGGCATCAGGCCCGCCGTTCAACAACTGACAGGCAGCGAGCAGATACGGTTGATTTTATTTATTTACTTATATTTTATTTTGATTTTATTTCAACTGGAATGCAATGCAGATGCCATTAACGAAGCCAACGAAAGAGAAAATGCTAGAGTTGTTGCTGAGGCAACCGGTAGTAGCCACCGCACTCATGAAAGCCCAGGAACCGGTAGTAGCCATGGAGAGACATCCCGTAGTGTCACACAACCAGCTGCACCCAGACCCAGACGTCGTATTTTGAGTTTGTTCGGCCGTCGTCGCTGATTACCAAGTTTTGTTAAATTATGTTATAAACTATTTTAGATGTATATTGCGAACTATGCAATTTTTTATTTGCCTCGATTATTTATATGCTTCAGTTTTATTATTTTTAATAACTTAATTATATATACAAAAACTAACAACATAAAATATAAACAAACACAAAACTGATGAAATAAAGTCTACGACATAAATTCCTAAAAATTCTGCAACATAAATTCAAAAAAAAATCTACTTCTTACAACAAGCCTTGAAAGTGCATGGAATAAAGTCATCATCAGAGTTTGCCTGATCTGGATCAGTCACAGCAGACGAAGTGGTAGCCTTACCAGTACAAGGAACAAACTCGTCGTCCGATGCTGGAGGCTCTGGATCAACTTTCTTCTTTTTCAAACCGAAGCCGTAGGGATTTTTTACAAAGTCATCGTCTGAAATTTCATACCGACCATGTCGTCTACTCCATTCCTCCATCTTATATGTCTCACAATTAAGAAAATCATGACATACTTGACACTTGTACTTTTTTCCCTTGTTTTTACCTCGATCACTAATAGACACTCCTCTCGCTACGCCATGATTTCGGTTGCTCGCTTTTTTACCTCGTTTGTTACTGTCCATACCTCTACTAGCCTCAAAATCACTCAAAATCGCCTCTCTTTCGGTTCTGGATTTGTTGGAATGAATACTGTGCTGATCAGGAGAGAGAAAAACCCCTTTTATAGGGGTTTTATAGCGGACCGCCCAGCAGGCGGGCGATTGGGGTAGTTTTAAAAATAAGTTTGGGGTGAGGGCAGATTTGATAATTTGTTTTTTTTAGGGTATTAATAAAAATATCGGAAGAAAGTAAGAGGATCAGTTTGCATGATCTATCATGCATATGCATCTTAAAACATCTCATATATTATATATATTTGTCAATGATTTCAATTATCATGAATACAAAAAGGAGTTAAAAAATAGCAAATAAGTCTACTTCTATCTCTTAATATAAAATTTGATAAAGAAAATATAGTTTAGTAAATGTCCATATATTTACATATTTTTCATAATATTATAGTAAATGTCCATATATTACATTTTTTTAGAATTTTGAAAAATCACAACTTTTCATTAAATAAAATAATAATAAAAAATTCAAAAGAACAATGATTTTCAAAAATTCCAAAAAAATAGTAAAAAAGTTTCCAAAAATTTGGTCTCCAAGCACATTTTAATATGAAGATCATGTTGGAAGGTTCGAATCGACTATTTGAACTTTGAAAAATGAAGATATAAAAGGGAAATAAAACACTCTCTTTAATTCCCAAAGCAAGTTATCAGAAATCACTGTTACCAAAGTTAATTATTGTTTAATTGTTGGTGATTATTGTTTAAACATAACTACACTAATTGACTTCTGCAAGTAGACAACTCCAGCAAATAGAGTTTGATATCTCCTGCAAATAAACCATTATAAAAGAGAGTCTTAATCAATATGTACAAATAAAAAATTACAAGCATATTTATATACAAAAATTATGTTACTGTATTTCTGAGTTCTCTTTTAGGAAAGCTAAAACAATTATGTTACAAAAATTACAAAAATTATTAACAGCCTACAATGATTTGGAACCAAACAAAAGTGCTAAATTTGTCTAAGCAATGAATAACGTACCTAAGATCTGGAATTACAAAAGTGCTCAATTTGTCTTGTGACCCTTGGTTCTACATTTAATAAAAAATTCATGTAACTTCATTTTAACGGTAGAAAAGTATAATATCTGGAGGAAATCAAACCCAAGTAAAACCAAAATAATAACCAAAGTTTGAAATTGAAGGTACCAAATATCTTGACAGGAAAAAGAAAAGACAGGGAGGGAGCAAGCGCCTCACAATCACACCTTACATCATTGTAGTAAAATTTCAACACTAGAGTAAAATTGAACTGGACTGAGAATCAGACAATTACTTTCTTACCTTACGATAATTGCTTCCAAATCACGAGTAGAGGCTCAGCGAGCTTCGTCGAGATTTTGACCGAGAGCTTCCAAATTGCGGGTTCCGGAGGGTCTGAGTCGTGTGAGAGAGAGGGGGAGGTTGGGGTCTGAGCCTCGTGAGAGAAAGTGGGTCGGACTTCGGGGTTCACGTGAGAGAGAGCTTCGCCTAGTGCGATTTAGGGTTTGAAATCACCTGGGCTGAGAGAAGGAAGAAGCGGGAGAGAGAGAGAGAGGGGGTCGGGATCTGGGTGGGGTTTACTCCACTGGACCTGTCCAGTTCAAATTCTAGCGACATTTTGAGTATCAGATCAATCTGATCCAGTGCGAATCAACAAAACAGATCGGACGGTTTAAAATTTGGTTGCTCCATGTCTCAGGAACAAATGTTTTGATATTAGCCTCTCTCTCTCTCTATATATATATATAGAGAGAGAGAGAGAGAGTTGGGTTATGGTGCATTGCAATGTATATGCCCTCTTATAAATTGGACTGTAAATCATTATATTCGAAGTTCAAACGGTCCATCTAAAGGGCTCAACATGTTCTCCATATTAAAATGTAACTGGAGACCAAATTTTTTATTTTTTGGAATTTTTTTACAATTTTTTTAAAATTTTTGAAAATCGTTGTTTTTTTAGAAATTTCTAGACCATAGAAAAACAACAATTTTCAAAAATTCTAAAAATATAGCAAACATTTTCCAAAAAATGTAAAATTTGATCTTCAAGCACATTTTAATATGGATATCAAATTGAATGGTTTGGATCGGTTGTTTAAAAATCAAAACCAACAATTTATTGTCTAATGTACAAGGTAGTTTGTACATTGCAATGCACCATAGCCCAACTATATATATATATATATATATATAGAGTATGGCTAACATGCTTCCTCTAACATTTCGGCCTCGTGCTTCCGGGGACATATCTTAGTGTTTGATGTTCAAACAACAAATTCAAACCGTTAGATGTTCAATCTATATTAAAATATACTTGGAGACCAAATTTTACATTTTTAGAATTTTTTTACTATTTTATTAAGCAACTTTGAAAATTCCAGATCATATGGTCCAGACTGTTTTTACTGTTCACCCGGATCTGGAATTTTCAAAGTGGCTTAATAAATAGTAAAAAAATTCAAAAAAATGTAAAATTTGGTCTCCAAGTACATTTTAATATAGATTGAACATCTAACGGTTTGAATTTGTTGTTTGAACATCAAACACTAAGATATGCCCCCGGAAGCACGAGGTCGAAATGCTAGAGGAAGCACATTAGTCATACTATATATATATATAATCTGGCTAATATGCTACGCGTATATAAGGGCCCCTCCGTGCTACGGCTCAATTTTTGAGTTTTCAAAATCCTAACAGTCGATCAGAACCGTTCAACATGATCTCCATATGAATATGTACTTGCAAACCAAATTTTACATTTTTTAGAATTTTTTACTATTTATTAAGCCACTTTGAAAATCGCTGATCCAATGGTCCAGAAAAGTTTACTGTTGTGTACAAATTAGTGTTTTTTTAAAGTGGCTTAATAAATAGTAAAAAAATTCTAAAAAATGTAAAATTTGGTTTGCAAATACATATTCATATGGCGATCATGTTGAACGGTTCGGATCGACCGTTAGGATTTTGAAAACTCAAAAAGTGAGCTATAGCACAGAGGGCCTTTATATACGAGTAGCACCGTAGCACTGTCCTATATATATATATATATAGGTTGGTAAGATCAAAATGGTAGTTACTGAACCTTAGTGTTACCAATTCGTTTTTACGTTTTCAAGTTCAAATAGTCGATCCAAAGTGCTCAACGTGTTCTCCATATTAAAATGTACTTCGAGACCAAATTTTTACATTTTTTAAATTTTAACTATTTTTTATGAAATTTTAAAAAATAATTGTTTTCCAGATTTTTTATGAATTTTTTATGAATTTAAAAAAATGATTGTTTAATATATATACGTTTGTTCCGAAGCAGTGGTGCAACCAATTGATTTTTCAATTTTTAAAGTCCAAATGGTCGATCCAAACCGTTAGATGTGATCTTTATTTAATATGTGCTTGGAGACCAAATTTTACATTTTTTGTATTTTTTTTACTATTTATGAAGTCAGTTTAAAAATCGCTAATTTTAATAAACACTGGAAAAAAAATGGATCATTGAAAACAATAATTTTAAAATTGACTTAATAATTAGAGCAACTATTGTAGTTAACATTATACTAGAAGTTTCCCCTTCTGAGTTCATAAAAAAATAAGATAATTAACTTGCATTCAGAGCAACTCAATCCCTTAGTCCATAACCATTATTTTTATGGCTTTTATTGGATATATTTCATTGGGATACACATATTGGGTTACAAATATGCCTTGGTACTATTAGAAATTATTTTAAGGATGGAATCATAATTGTAAATGCCCTTATCATATTATGAAAACATAATCTCTTTGCATCCACGTAATTAATATTTAAGACTCACAATTTTTAGTCGGTTCAAGCCATCAAAATCTGGATCTTAATTTCTTCCCAAAATGTTGCAAGACCTCCTCATGCGCCTTTTCTTGCAAGACCTCCAGGTCAGCAGCACTGACGTGGTCTCCTGTCCGGCAAAATAAAATAGTTTGCACTCTTCTATCACATCGGTAGTTGTCATGCTGAGACTTGAGTCCAATTTCCCATTTTGCCCCATTTCCCTCATGTTTGATTCCAACATCGAGTAGAACTAGGGTGTTCCTAAGTTCACCAAGCCTCTTTGTGAACTCAATCTAAAATCTATTGAATTGGATTCAAACGATAAATTCAAACCGTAGAAATCCTTCTACCTTATGAGTGATGCGTCTACATGTGAAAATTTTAAAGTTTCGAATTAATTTATTATAAAGTCAAGTGGTCATTAGAAGGTTTATAAATTAATTTTAATGCATTCATTTTTGGACGTCTTTTGACCACTTGACTCCATACAAAATTATTTTAAAATTTTAAAATTTTCGCATGTAGATGTATCACTCGTAAGGTAGATTGATTTCAACGGTTTGGATTCGTCGTTTGAAGCCAATCCAATAGGTTTTAGAGTTGAGTTCACAAAGGAGCTTGGTGAATTTAGGAACACCCTAGTTCTACTCTCCAACATCTACCTAACTTGGTGGCAAGCAACCAAACGCTATTTGTTAAAAGCGGATCATTGATGGAGTCATTCATGGTAATAAGAGAATTGTTGGCTTGTTCAAATCAGAAACTCTCGGCGGTGCTATATAAGGATGACTTCGAGAAAGCTTTCGACACGGTCGACTAGTGTTTTTTTACGACTTACAGGTAGAAAAGGGATTTCCACTGAGATGGCTCTCGTTGATCCTCAATTTGCTGAACTCCTCCGAGTCAACTATCAAGGTAAATGGGGGCAAAACAAGATTCTTCAAACATAAGAGGGGGGCTTAGATATAGAGATCCCCTTTCGCTAATATTGTTAATCTTAGTAGCGGATGCCCTAACAAGGTTTTTGAAAAATGCGAGCCCACAGATGGGTCAAACAGTATTCCTCCAACCCAAGTTATGCACCAAAATGGTACTACTACTTTTAAATATTTATAAACTCTAATTTCTACTTACGTTCAGATTACAAGCGCATGATCCTACCGTGTAGTATAATTGGGGTGTCAATTCACAGGAATAGTATATTGCATTTTAAACACTTTTCACTAGTCTAGGTTGTCAGGGGGTTTTTGAAAGTTTGACGCGGTGGCGCTAATTGTGCTAAGCTTAGAATTAAACAGTAAATAGAGGGCCTCTAGGGTTCAGATTCTCTCCTTCTTAATTGTGCAAAATATAAATTTCGACGCTCTATGTCGCATGCGACACTGTCACTGTCGCATGCGGCCTAGATTGTCCCACAGCTATCTCGCATGCGGCACTGTCACTACCTACAGGACTTGCTGGGTTTTTGCTTTTGCGATTTGAAAGGTTTTTCGATCATGCGATCGACTTTTGGGCTACCAAGACTAAAGTATTTTAGGTACGCAATTATATTATTTCTCTATACTACCCCGTAATTGAAATATCCCAAAGACCCTACCTAATCTAGGTATTTTCCTAATATAATCTAAATGTACAATTTACGCTATCCTACCAAGGGAGCCCACTAGGTTCTAACACTAGTCTTTGAACCTCTGCCATCAATAGTTAGCTTAGGTGCTAGTACTTACATGTTTGTCCCTCACACAATGATGCAACGACTATGAAACCGTATGTGGCATCAGGGTTATGCCGTATGCGGCATTGAGGAGGTCGCATGTGGCATGGAGGAGGCCGCATGCAGCGTAGAGGATGCCATACGGCATGGAGAATGTCATTCAGGACAGACACTTAATTGTATTTTACCCGTAGTTTGGTCATTCGGACTCCGATTGAGGTGATTCAAAGCTTGTTGGAAAGTAGAAAACGAGATCTACAACTCTATGTGGAGATTTGCCTCAGAATTGGTGTGTAGGATGCCCTGAAGTTCATATAAAATGAGGAACTTTATTGATCTTCATGACTTAGCTATGCTACCAAATGTGTCATATGTCGCGTAGACTTCCGGACTTAGCCGATTCTTAGCTCTTCTACTCTATGTTGCGTGCCATATATTAGCAAATTTTCTTCATAATGTCTTCATTTCGTATGTTGTACACTTCGTGTGAGATGTTGCATGCTCCATGTAATGTCCTATTTTGACGCCTTATTCATAAATTGCCTAAATATGACATTTTTGCTCTATTTTTTTCCCTAAATACGCAACTTTCTCAAAAAATCTACCAAAAAGACCTAAAAACATGTTTGCGGTAAATAAATCAGAAAAATAGCTACTTTGCGTTCGCTTTTCGCCATTTTTCGGAAGAAAAGATAGTGATTTTCGCTATATGTTTTGGCTTCACCACCAAGCCATTCAATCGACGATGACACAGTCATTATCTCTAAGGCACACCCAACAACACTGAAGGTTGTGGCATACCTCCTTAAGGTGTATGAGGAGTTAACGGGTCTCAAGATAAACTACTTGAAAAGCACTTTCATTCCAATAGCGGTAAAACCTGGAGGTATCCAGCAATATTGGGGATTTTGGACTCATCAGAAGCACAATTGCCGGTAAAATACCTAGGTTTACCAATGACCATTAAAAATCCACGTAAAATACATTACCAACCAATAGAACAGACTGTATGTAACAGATGAAGGCTGGCATGCAAAGCTACTATCTTATGGGGGTAGAGTGACAATGGTTAAATCAGTTCTCTCGGCGCTACTTCTACACTTTATGCAGACTCTCAGGCTTCCGCGAGGGGTGATCAAACAAATAGACAGGATGAGAAGAAGTTTTCTATGGAAGGGCACTCAGACATGTAAAGGAATCAATTGCTTAGTTAACTGGGATAGATGACTTGTTCCTTAAAGCTCAATGGAGGTATGGGAATCCTGGATCTGGGACATCAAAATGACGTGTTATTAGTCAAATGGATCCGGTGGTTGTAGCACTATCAAATGTGTAGGTGTCTTATAATTTGTGCCCACTGGCCATGACGTACAGCCTACAATCACATACGGATAGGATCACGTCAGCCTACAATCACATCCGTGACAGGACCGCTTTCGCCTACAGTCACGTTAACGAGGGGTCCAGTCGAATACTAGACCCAATATATACATCCCAATATGCAAGCATATCGGCCCCTGTTCAGTTTCCTAATTCGTTCATGTCATGCACTTTCATTCAATCACATGCCATGCTCAATACATCCTATTCATGCAAGTCCATTGGTCAATGTATGAATCATATCATTTCATGCAATTTATTTATGTACTACTCAAGTCATACGAATGGTTCGAAAAACATGCATAATTCCAACTAATGCCATAATAATAAACAGTTGAATGACAATCGGCAAGTAAGATAGTTTTATAAAGTCTAGGAAACCCGCACCTGTTGTCGTAGGAAAGTCGTTAGACGTCTCAAGATCTTCTAGAACTCCAGAGTTTGAACCTAAATGTCGTGGCGTTACACTTCAACCCGTAGGCAAGTGCACGCTAGCCGACGGTTATATCTAATTCCGTGTGTTTTCCTTACTCTAAGACGATTCATCATCCAAACAATATAAAATAGGAGAAAACTACAAGCAGGACGTAAGAATAAGTCAATCCGTCTCCTCATGAGCAGACGACGGAACTCCACCATCCGGCCGGATCAATGGGACAAGGGCTCGTGATCAGCCCATAACAACAAAAAATAAAATCTGCCACCGCAACCTCGGCAGCCGTACTAGGCAAGTAGCTCCTAATGTAGGGGGGATAACTCTCGAATCGTCTCCGGACTCGAGATCGGTCCGCACAAAATGTAAAATGATCAAAAATGATATAATACCAATTCCATGCATATAATAATAATAATCCTAATAAGACCTCTAAGGGATCAAGTGATCCCTCAGCCCAATGACCCACTAGCCGCCTCGCATCCCATACTACGAGAACGGAAAGCAGTCATTCGGTCTTCTATCTCACACTCACCAATGCACATGCTTAACTACGATAATATGTTGTTATCTACGAGAAGAGGACAACTAATATCCTAATTTAATATACACTAATTAAATTACTCTACTCCTACAGAAAACAGTAAATTATCAATTAGAAGGGATTATGCAAAGTCCTAATTACAGTTCAGAAAGAATTAAACATACTCTAATACAACTACAAATTTAAAGTGCGGATGTCAGGTCAAGTGGTCGACTGGTAAGAGTACGCCACGAAAGAATAAAATAGATATCCCACACCTGATGGCTGTAGGGGTAGAACGCGCTAATAGTCTCCGGGATCCACGTAATCCTCGCCTGCTCCTGTACAAGCGTCAGCAGAATCGGTCTACGAGTCGGAATCTACGTAGGTCGACTGACCTGTAATTTAGACATAACTTAATTAGAGTCTAAGCTACGTACTCGTCACCCTTATTACCCCGTTTGATTACTTTCACTAAGTGTTCGTATTTAATTACTTAATTAAATAGAGTTCCAATCTAATTATTAATTTAACTTACTTAAATCATTTGTTATACTTTAATTTAAAAATAAACTGCTTATCTACTTAAAATATAATCTACGTACTTTAAATTGTTATTATTTGATCTCTAACTATTTACGTGTAATATAAAGGTGTTTCCTAATTAATTTAGCTACACGTAATTTAAATCTTAAATACTTATTAAATGTTAACTCTTTATATACTATTCCTAAAGTCGTACGAATTTATTTTAATAAATTGCACAAGTCGATTAATTTATAACTACAAATAATATGTGATTATCTAATTATCCTATTAACTAAACCTTTGTAATCGTAATGATTCGAAAATATTAATATGTTGTTAATTAATTGTCCTTTATTAATTAACAACATATTTTATTTGGAAGTTATTTTCTTTAATTAAAATTACTACTTACTTAATTTATAAAATTCTAATTACTAAATTTCAAAAATCTAATTACTTAATTTTAAATACTTAATTTATTTATTAATTAAAATCCTAATTAATCTAAAATGTGGTAATTATTTTAATTTTTCATATTTCGGCCTAATACCAAAAATCCAACAGTCACGGCCTAATAACAAAAGGGCCCAAGGCCTTAACTCATTTAATAGCCAAGGCCCAAATCTCAAATAATTAGCCAAGGCCCAATCCGAAAGTCTAATATTCAAAATCCCACATTTATGCATTTAGGCCCCTAAATTTAATCATTTCACACAAGGGTTTAATATTTTCTATTTCAACCCTTAATAATTTTCCAATTTTCCAATAAGGTCCCTGTCAGTTCAAAGGTTCGGTACCAGTGGTATCACTGGGCTGGTACCGACTGGTACCACCAGCATCACATAACACAGACAAGGTCATAAGGCAAACAAGGTCAGCACAAATGCAAGAACAACCCAGCCAGCACATCAAAAGGGGTCGGTACCAGTAACCAAAAGAACAAGCACCCAAACAGAAAAGCCAACACAAAGGCAGCCAGAATAGCACGGCCAGAAAGGAACAAGGCACACGGCCGTAAGCAAGTCAAGGCGCAAGGCCAAGAAATATGCACAAGGGCCACGGGTCAAAGCAAACAGCAGACAAGAGAAAAAGGGGAAAAGCAAGCCAAATAACAGTACCGGTAAGGCAACAGAACCAAAAGAACAGCCAAGCACCCAACTCCCAATTTGATCGGTCGAGAAAAAAAAAATCAACAATCTCACCCTCAATCGATCAACACCAGCAATTCATCGACACGCCAAGAAAATCAACAACTCGTGCGAGCCGACCAATAAGTCAAAATATACGATAATGTCTCCCCAAGCACACAATCCACAAAATAAAATAAGGGTTTGAATATTTACCCGAGAAAGGCTCCGATTGCAAAAAGGGGCAGCGAGAAATGGCCGGCACCAAGGTGCTTGCCTCGCCTCCGGCCGTCAAGAAAAATCAGCAAGCAACACCACCAAAACAAGCACCTTCGAGCACCAGTATAGCACAAGGAAGGCACCGGATCAACTCAAAATCGCAATGCTCAAACACAACTGAATTTTAGGGTTTCGGTTGTTATAGTAACAAGGCAAACAGAAAAGAGAGAGAGAGATTTCTTTCTCAACACATGAGCGAAGGAAAAGAGAGCGAAAACTGAAATCGAGAGAGAGTGAGGGGTTTATAATACCCGAGAGAGAGAAACCCCAAAATTCAACGTTGTCAGAGGGCAGGTGCAAAGCCCACGTGCCTCAGCGCAAATCGTCAAAAGCCGTACCAGCGATGGAACAGGGGTAGTTCGAACGACGACCACGCGGAAGAGATAGAGGCGATCGCCTCCGTTTCCTTCTCCCAGAAGGAAACAGCGAAAGGAGGGTAATAAAGGAAAAGGAGGGCGGCCCCCAGTAGAGAGAGAGAGAGCCGAAGGGTCCAGGAAAAGAAAGAAGGGGGGTCGGGTATTAAAGGGTCCAACTTTAAGATCCGTGCAGAATTGAAAGCAGACGGCTCAGATAAATCCAATAATCAATTTGAGTTAAAACATGAAGAAGCAGCTTAATTTAATTAAATTTTTGC